>JANCRA010000006.1:2794183-2831683 GCA_024362935.1 Setophaga petechia | reverse complement strand
GACAGCAGCAAACCTGGGGGCCAGCAGCATGAAATGCACAGTCTCTTTCTCCTCCTAGAGATAAAAAAATAAATATTTAAGCTACTGAAATAAAAGCATGAGTGGTCTTTAAAGTCTGAGGAGAAGGTATTTATTCCCCATAAAAAAAAAGCCATGAAATAGATAAGAATTCCCTCTGCTGACCTTACCCCTGTTATCAACTACAATATCTTGAGCCCATAATTTCCATCTTTCTGCTTTCATTCCCCCTCAAGACTTACACCTGGTTTTAATTTAATCCTTTTTCCTGGTTTTGTCCCATTAACCATTACACCTGCCAGCATGCAGGCCCTGGCCAGGGAATCACTGGGGTTCAGGTTTAATCCTGATGTCAGCATGAGAAGGAATGTGATTTTAGGGAAAACTGACAGGAAAACAATGGCACAGGTGGGGTTTGAAATGGGGGATGTTCAGGTTGAAGGATTCACTGGAAATATGAAGACAAGGCAAAGGAAGGAATCTCATCCTGAATTATTCCTTTCTCCCTGCATTTGCTGGGAGATGTTTGAGCAGGTTGCACAAAGCCATCAAGAATAAAGAGAATTGAAGTTTTTGGTGAAGGCACTGAGATACAGGACAGCCCAGCAGCTTTGAACAGGCCCCATATTGAACAGCAAATAAAACATTCTGAGAAGATTCTTTCCAAGTTTCTGCCTGAAGACTGACATGGTGTCCATGAGTCCAAAGCCCCCAGGCCACAGACAGGAGTTCCAGGTGGCACTGACAGCACCAGGTCCTCTCCTCCAGGAGATTGGGCATTTCCAGCAGCACCTTTTCCTTCATCCAGGAGCTCTTTGGGTTCCTTTGCCTGGCTCCTCCTTTCCTCAGCACTTGGAATCCTCTGCATGGATCCAACAGAGAATCCAGGAGGAAGAACAGTTCAAGGAGCAATTAGTTCATGTCAAGCTGTTGAAATGCCAAGAACAGAGCAGGCCTGGCGCTGTGGCTGCCGTGGGTTGGTGGCTGAGCTCATGTCCCTCCCTGCAGCCTGCCATGGTGTCACTGCACCCAGCAGAGCCCTGTTCAATCCCCTGTGGCTGCTGGCAGCTCCACCAGGCTGGCTGAGCTGTGTGCAGGCTGTGCCCCAGGCTGTCCCCTGTCCCTGAGCAGCCCAGAGTGGCTCTGACACAAACCCAGCCAGGCCTGAGCACCTCAGAGTGTGTCAGAGCTCCCCCAGCTGTGTCAGGGTTTTGTCACATTTTCCTTCCCCTGGCTGGGTTCAAAGCTCAGTGCACTGGGACCAGGCCTAGGCTGGGGCTGTGCCTTTCCAAGTACAGATGTGGCACAGCTGGAATTCTCTGCTGATGCCTGGCAGAAGTCAGACAGAAAATGATGCTGATGCAGGAGTGAGAGCTCTCTGTCCCAATCCTGGGGCTGTGCTCAGCCAGAGGAATTTCACTGTTGGGTCTACAGGAGAGAGGAAGCCCAGGAAAAGCCTTGGTTAAATTCTGGAAATCCTTTCCTACAGACTCAGGACTTGCCAGAACATGGATTAAAAACAACCCTCTCCTTTTCCAGGTATCAGCTCCTGACACAAAGGCTCTGAACCTGTGTGTGAGACAAAGAGTGAAATCTGACAGTGTAAGTGTGATGTAATTCAAGTATTTTGGTACAGCAAAATGGAAGAGAATTACTTTTCCTATTATCTTCTAAAAGTTATTGAAAATGATATGAGATATGTGCTCCAGGAAAAAAAAAAAGTGATTTTTTCTTTTAAATGCAATTTCTTTGGCAGTTTATTCCTTCGTTATTCATTCACCCCCTTTCACGTTGTGAAGGCCTTCTATTATGAAACATTCAGTGAAAAAAATGAACAAAAAAAAAAGTATACTACTTCTTTAAAATATATTGCAAGAATCCTCATTTCCAGATTTTTATTGCAGCACTAGCTGGTATTCTTGCATGCAGTTTTGTAATTTATTCTGAACATTCCACTTAAACCTTTTTTCAATAGCATGATTTTATTAGAGTCAGCTCACTGGACTTTCCCAAAAAGGTATTTAAGATCAAATAAAACCAGTGCTTGGAAAAATATCATTACAATATGAAAGCAGTTACAAAAACATTAGTACTGCAAAGTTTTATTTCAAATGGCTGAGCCTGCTGTACCCCAGGTTATTGCACTTCTACTTCCTCAGACACACTCACTGGAAAAATGGCAAAAACTGTCATCTTAGCAGTTTTTACCTGTTTCTCAAAAAAAGCACCCAATTTCTAGGGAGGCAGAAATTATTTTTTTTTCAGCACCACCATTAATTGGAACAGCCAAGTGTTTTTGTTCCTGCATTCCTGGCAGGGGAGGCACTCAGGGAGCTCAGTGACTCCCCAGGACTGGATTTGGGGGTGCAGTGGCAGGGAGGGGTGGCTTGGGAAGGAGGAGAAATCACCCAAAAAAGTCTCATTGCAGCAATAAGGGGAGGCTGATTTTACCATATTTCACCCTGTGTGCCCCAATAATCTCCAGCACCATCCCCACTGGGGCTGCAGCTGGAAATGCTCCCAAACCCCATCTCCCCACAGGGCAAATATTTCCCTTTTCCTGTTGGTGCTTTCAGCCCAGAATCCCAGATTGGTTTGGGTTGGAAGGGACATCAAGGATCTCCTCATCCCAAGCCCCTGCCATGGGCAGGGACAGCTCCCAGTAAGGCAAAAAGAAATCAGGAAGGAGATGTTTGACAGCTGGCACTGGGGGAACTGGGGTTCAGCCTGCTCCTCGTTGGTATTTTTGATGCATTTCAAATCTGGTCTTTATGGAGGGTGTTTGTGCTCATAGTAGCCCTTTAAAAAATCAATGGATTTAAAAAAATCCTTAAATTCAGCTAAATTAAAATCTGATCTAGAGGAGAAATGAAAATTCATCAATAAAATACAGGAAGTCTTCTTTGCTGTATCACAGGTTCTGTGACACAGCATTGTATTTTCTGTTCTTTGTATTTAATACTCATATTTATTTTATGGGGCAAAAATGAGGGCAAAGGAGTAATTTGAATATTATCCCCTATTCCCCCTTTCCCAACCCTCTTCTAGGCTCATTTTTCCCAAGAAATACCTGGAGCAAAGCAGCACCAACACACTAAAGTTTGAAGATTTGGTGTTGGTGTGGACTTTTAAATCCCCCTTTTAAAACCACAAGTTACTGTTCATATTACTTTTCTAAGTAGAAATATGCTTAAAAAGTAAAGTCTTTATTGCTTCTTAAAAGGCCTAGTGCTCTGTGATAAATTCTCATATTTTGACTGTTAATATGTTTGAATGAAAATTATTTATACATTTTGGTGAGGTTGAATGGTTTTCATTTGATTGCTGCCTCTGGAAATGAAAGCAGAGTAGCAGGAAATTTACATGTCATGCTGTGATGTATATCCAGATTATGAGATGATTGTGCAGCAGATGAACACCAAGTAAAATCATTTGCATCAAACTGTGACAACTGCAATTCCTGACAAGGCCTCTTAGTTTTTTGGGCTATTATCATTGTACAAGAATATAATCTATTGACAGCAGGGCTGTTTAATACATTTAAAGGCAGACAGTGGAAGAAATCTTAACTGTTTTCATTCACCACTGCACAAGGGTGCAGATCAAAAGTGAATTATATTTAAAAATATGCATGTATGATGATAAGATGCATGACATTCATCAACCTGTTTAGTCATGGTTAAGCTGTGATGGTGAACATCCAATATTACTGCCATATGTGGTCTGAAATAGAGACGTGAGACTGAAAATTATATTATTGCCCAGCAGCAGTGAATAAACAGGGGAAGGGATTCTTTCTTCATCTTTCTTAACCTTTCCTCTCCCATTAAATTCTGCCCTTTTGTACTTTTGGGGATGGATTTTGTCTTCACTGCAGCTAAGCAAATTGAAACTTTTTAAATCTGCAGGAGTTTTATTCCTTGTTCTGTTGCAAAAAACATCCCTGGTTTGTTTTTTTTTTTTTCCTATAATAATAATAAAAATACTTTTCTTTATAGGATTTGTGATATCCTCTGGCTCTGGACTGGGATCCAAATAAACATTTTTTTATTAGAATTAAATAGTCTATGCCTAAATTCTCTCTTTTAACACCTTAATTAATTTACCCTCATAATTTTAAAGTTCATACCTGCACCAGTGACATTTTTCACCTCCTGGAGCTCCCAGCAGGGCTGAGTGATGTGACCAAGGCATTTCTGGTGGGATATGGAAGGAGATCTTCTCCAGCCCCTCAGCCCACATTCCCACTGGAAATCCATTCCTGCCTTTTTGCACTTTCTGTGGGCTCTGAGTTCCCCATGGGATGTTGGAAGCTGTAAAATGATGAGAAATAAAGAAAACACAGCATCAACAGTGAGGTAATGCAGCTTCCCACAGAAAATCAGGATATGTTCCCAATGACCTGCCCTGCCACCATGGAAATTCCATTAAAATGAACATTTTATTTCTTCACCAAACACTCCAAATACCCCTAGAGCTCCATCTTCTGCACAGTCTTTGGGATAAGAAGGGAAAAGAATCATTTTCCTGTGGATTGGGAGTTTAACATTCCTGCTTCAAGAAAAGAGGGAAAAATGTCTGACTGGGGTGAGGAAATTTCACAGGTGCTCATGTTGGTGGCAGAAAAAACCAAAATAAATTATAATAATGGACAACAGGAGTTTGTGTCATCCAAAGCCAGAGGGTCCTTGCCATGCAGTATCAGATTTCTGCCCTGACCTGGAGAATGTTTTTTGCCCTCTAACTGCATCTTCCTCCTGCTGGATTTTCACTGGAGGTGCTCACATTGTTTCACCAGTGCTCAGGCAATATCAATTTTCTGGTTTTAACACTACAAACCTGACTTCTATAACACTACAAAACCTACTTTTATAACAAAAATGATGAGAATTAAAAAATTATGATAGGAATACCATTAAAATTGTGAAAAGCTGTTTGTGCATTGGAGCCATCTGGGTGCCCCAAACCTTGTGGCTCCAGCATTCAGCCCACTTAGATCCCACTCAGGTGACATTTTTTCATTTTTATTCCTAATATTGATTAGTTTGGGACCAAAATTCAGCTCTGAGGGTCTGGATGATCACACACAGAGCATGGAAAGCCTCTGGGCTCCAAGTTCAGCATTTCATGAAAAGCTGGGTTGTTACCCCAATTCTCCCACTGGAGAAGTGTCAAGTTTTTATTTTTTTCTGCCAAGGTGGGGATTAAATGCACAAGACAGAATTTCCTGTTCAGACTCAGATGTTTGTTAGTTCTTATCTCTGTCACAGTCTCACAAACCCTGAGTTCTGCAGCACTTCACTCTCACAAACTGACAATGGAGCCCCATCTCTGTCTGCAAGGCCTTTTAAGGATAAACTGTCCAATTAAGAAATGACACCTGAATTATTTTTACTTTTAACTCAACAACCAACCACCCATGGCTGCAATGGGGACTTTTTATCCAATTACACAAAACCACCCAAACCCTTGGAGAAGAAGGTAAAAGAGAAGGTGAAGAAGAAGGTGAAGAAGAAGGTGATGAAGAAGGTGAAGAAGAAGGTAAAGAAGAAGGTAAAGAGGAAGGTGAAGAACAAGGAGAAGAAGAAGGTGATGAAGAAGGTGAAGAAGAAGGTGATGAAGAAGATGATGAAGAAGGTGAAGAAGAAGGTGAAGAAGAAGGTATAGAAGAAGGTGAAGAAGAAGGTGAAGAACAAGGAGAAGAAGAAGGATCAACCTTTGCTCTAACAGCTCCATCTTGCTTTATATCTATTCCTGTATTCTAAACCCTTAAACTCTGAATTTCCCACCCTGTGATATCACACCCTTCCATTCAAACTGCACACCCACAATCCCAGTTCTGTCATTCCATTCTGGAAGCTTCTCCACACCTCAGGTCAATGCAGTGTTCTCTTGTTGTCAGTGCCTGAGAGCACAGAAATCTGAATTTCTCAGCACCCAGGCTCCAACAGATCAGGGGATGCCCCCAAGTCCTGCCTTGGGATGACCCTGGGGGCTGGAGCAGCAAGGCTGGAGCTCCAGAATGTTCCATCTCCAGGATGGAGGTTTTCCATCTCCAGGATGGAGGTTTTCCATCTCCAGGATGGAGGTTTCTTCCTGCTCTATTTTGCCATTGGAGACATTTATTTTGCTCAGTAGCTGAGCTCCACCCATCTGGGGGGCTTTCAAATGTCAGCCCAGAGCTGATGTGAAATCCAGCCTGGTTTTATTGGAGCCTCTGATGCACCAGAGAAAAGCTCCAGATTAAAAAGTTATCAGCTTTATGGTGTTATCAGCTGATTTTTATCAGCTCCTTTTTGGAGCTGAGGAGCAGCTGTTGCTGCATAACAGCTCTGAGCCTGATGAACATTTTGGGAGAAGGGGTAATTTTTAAATCAAATAAATAAATTTAAAAAAAAAGAATGTAACTCTTCTGGCAGGAAATCTGGCCACTCACTTCATCTGACATGTGTAATAGAGTGTGAGAGTTTTTTGGGGACTGCACCATGCAAAGTAAAACCAAGCTGGTAATAAGCAACTTGGCATTTATTCTTTATGTAGGAATATTTGTTCCTCAAAGTCAGACTATGTGGAATATTAGCATTTGAATCAATTATTCAAGACTTTCTAGAGAATGCAGGGGGAAAAAATCTTTTCAGCATTATAACATGACAATCTACAGGGTAGTAGAAAAAGAAGGCTGTCATTTTTTCTTCAATTACAAAAGGCAAATATTTATTATTTATAAGTATTCGCCTTGTATAGGCTTAAATGTTATTTATGAACCTGTTGCATAGTGATTTTCAATGTAACTCATTATTTTTAGCCTTAGGGTGTTGTAAAGGAGCATGGATATATTTAATGACACTCTGCTAGTCAGTGCAATTACACTGTAATCATTATGTAAAATGTGCTATTAATTAAACCAATTTCTAGTTAGAACATTCTCTTCTGCAGGGCTTAATCTTAATCTCTGGCAATCTTTCTCTCTGTTTTTCACCCATTAATTATATGATTACTTTTTAAGTTACATATGATAAAATATGTTTTTATTTTTAAGCTTAATCTGCTCAATTATTTGTATTTATCAAGCCATTTGCCTGAATTATTGAAAAGGCTTTATTTGCCAAACAAAAGGAAAGAGAAAAGAAACAGAAGCTCAGGCATTTATCTGGGAGTCAACAGTGGCTTGATGGTTGAGAATTGCTTGTGATCTTCTCTGTAGATGTTCCAGGGCTGGAATTAAGAAACATTTCCTCTTCAGTCCTCTCCTTTTATCCCAATTATCACACAGAAATCTACACTTATTTTTAAATGCATCCTTTATACACAGAGGCAAATCTCCATATTTCCCCCTGCTGGATTGTCTCCTTATTTTGTTAAAAGTAATTAAACTAAAACATTGTTCAGTCTAAATGGAGTTGACGTGAACACCAACCAAATAATTATTATTATTGTGGTGTTTTTCAGCTACAAATTAATGCTGTTAACAATCCCAGTTAAAATCATTGCATCTAAATGTCTACTTCACTTTAGAAAAGGAAAGGATCACCTCGTTTTTAAGTCATCCTTGCTCTGCTCTGCAATGACCCCTTGTGGAAAAAATACTTGAAAGGAGGAAGAATCAGCTCTAAAGTCTCTGAATATTCCATGGAAATTCAATGTATTGTTCTTGCCAAGCCTGACAGTCAGGAGTTATGGAGTAATAAGCCTGGCAAGTGTTGGGTCATTTTTTTTCTGAATTCCCAAGTGTTGGGAGATCTTCAGTGCTGGGTCAGCCTTGCAGCTCCTCCTGGATTTGTGATGTCCAACCCCACCTGGTCTGTGTGGGAAATCTCCTCTGCTGCTCAGCCTTTGCTGCAGCCAGGAACTCAGGAACTGCAGGAATTCAGGAACTGCTGGAACTCAGGAACTGCAGGAACTGCTGGAACTCAGGAACTGCAGGAACTGCTGGAACTCAGGAACTCAGGAACTGCAGGAGTTCAGGAACTGCAGGAACTCAGGAACTGCAGGAACTCAGGAACTGCAGGAATTCAGGAACTGCTGGAACTCAGGAACGGCAGGAACTCAGGAACTGCAGGAACTCAGGAACTGCTGGATGTCAGGAACTGCAGGAACTCAGGAACTGCAGGAACTCAGGAACTGCAGGAACTCAGGAGCGGCAGGAATTCAGGAACTGCTGGAACTGCTGGAACTCAGGAACTGCAGGAACTCAGGAACTGCTGGAACTCAGGAACTGCTGGAACTCAGGAACTGCAGGAACTCAGGAACTGCAGGAACTCAGGAGCGGCAGGAATTCAGGAACTGCAGGAACTCAGGAACTGCTGTGTGACCCCTGAGGTCCCCAGGCTGGTCCTGGGGGATGTGGCCCCCCAGGTGCTGCCCTGTCCCATCCCTGGCTCTGAGGCTGTCACCAGCAGCCCCAGATGAGAGGCAGATGGCCAAGGTCCCCAAAATCACCAACCTGGGGCTCCCAGAGCAGCCACCAGGGAGGCAGCTCCTTGTCACCCAGCTGAGAGGGGCCCAGCAGCAGCTCAGGGCCCTGTCCCCAAAGGACTGACACCTCTGAGCTCTGGCTTTCACTGCAGGAGGGAAAAGCTCTGGGGAGAGGGTTCCCAGCAGATTTGGGGAATATTTCCCTCACTTGGTCCAGCCCAAGAGCCCCAGCTCAGCCAGAGCAGGCTCCTGGGGCTGCTCAGTTTGGGGGTTTTGCTGTTTTTATGGAAAAGCCCCACAAGCCCCATTCCAGCATTCCCTGGTTTCTCAGGGTTGCCTGAGGTGGGAGAAGCAGCTGGAAGGGAGAGGAGGGCTCAGTCCCATCCTGCCTTGTCACAGCTCCAAACCTGCCCAGGGCCAGGGCCAGGAATCCCCTAATGGAAAACAGGAATTGTGGCTTTGGGGCACAGTGCACACCCCCTGCCCAGCCCCAGCCTCATCTCACACAAACACACAGAGTGGGGAAATATTTAACAATAATATCTGCAGATATGACACAGAGAGGGATGATGAGATGGGGGGGTCTCTGAAATCCCAATTTTTATCCCACTGAGCTGTTGCTCCCTGTGCTCAGGGTGTAAACAACATCTGGTGGAACATGAGAATTCTCAGTTAATTCCCCTTTTCTCATTTCTAACTTTATTTTGAGGCTGCTCTTTGCTGGGTGAGCCCAGCCTTGTCTCAGAGGGAGCCCTGAGCTGGCAGATCTGGCTGCAGGTACCTTGCAAAGAATCCCCAGCACACAGTTCCCTGCAACTCTATTTTTAATATACATTGCTGACCCTAATGATGGTCTATTGAGATGAGGGCAAGGAATGTCTGATCAAGTGGAGATTAATTTTTGACTGTGCTGTCTGGAAATGCATGAAAATGCACTCCTTTTTCTATTTAGACTCACAGGATGCTTTGATTGATTGACTAGTTTACAAATGAAGGTGATAAAATTAGGTTGAAGACCACATACATTTCTTAAAATGAGTCTGGCTGGTCGTGGAGACAATGAGGTTTGGACAGATTGTATTGCTGGTTTAGGCAATCTTCTGAACATGTCAAGATTTATAGACCTGTACTGTAATGTTACAATTGCAGCTCACTGATATAGGTTTCTTTGCAAATTCTTTCCCATTTTATTTGAAAAAGGCCATTAGAGAGTTATAGACTATTGAAAAAGCTTTTCCTTTGCTAACCCTTAATAAACTCTTCCAAACAAGGACTACTGCATTTTTGTATTAAATTTAGACCAAAATCTATAAAGCATGTTCTCCCAGGTTTGGATAATTTGATTATTATTATCTAAATGGAGTTGTGGTTCCTATTGGCTTGCAGGAGCACACACAGTAAATAAAAGGTAAGTTAAGGTTTGCACAAGATCTTAGGACACTGAGGATTTTTCACTCATCATTTGGATTACTGGATTTTGGGAATGGGAAGTATATTTCCCTAGGCTGAGAAATTACAAAAATAAAATCCTCATAATATAGTGCTGAAATTAATGTTGCTTTGAGCTAAAAACAAATCACTATGAATATTTCTTTATTCTTATTGTTGCAGAAATACCCACAGAAGCCTCAGGATTTTCTTAATAAAACAGACAAGGTTTACCAAACAAATGCAAACAGATGACGATGGGTTTCATGCAAAATTAAAAACCATGATGACATTAAAAATCATCACAAGAGAAGAGCAATAGATAAGATATCAAAGCTCTTTATGAATTAATAATAAATCCTATTTTATACATTTTGCCATCAGACTAATGTTATCCAAGGAGTTTGTCAGCGCTGTCCTGGAGAGGAGGCCTGGTTACATTTTAATGTGAGCTCCCAGATTTTGTTTTCAAAATGGTGAAAAGCCATTTTTTTCCACCTGAAAAGCCACCAAAATGTGATGTTTCCATGTGTTTGGAGTGCTTGGGGATGATACACATCTCTCAGGACAATGATAAATATCCCAAACCCATGGAACAGGCCTGGCTTCATCCCTGCAGGGGAGCAGGGTGACAATTGTGGGAGCAGCAGAAGCACCAGGGGAGGTGCTGGGTGCCACCAGGACCAGAGCCAAGAGGCTCCTTTGATGCAGGTCCTGTGGGAGCATCTCCTCCTCCCACAGAATCCATGGGGTGAGAGGAGCAAACACTCCTTGAGCCTCCCTCCTTCCCTGGGCTGCCAAAAATGTGTCCTTTGGAGGAAAACAGGATAAAAACCCAACTCCAGCTGCCTGGGGCAGCTTCTTCCTCACCCAGCACCACCTCACTCCCAGCTGAGGCAGAGTGCTGAGTTTTTTCTTCTTTTTTGCCAGAGCTGGGATTAAATGCACAAGATGGAATTTCTTATTCAGACTCAGATGTTTGTTAGTTCTTATCTCTGTCACAGTCTCACAAACCCTGAGTTCTGCAGCACTTCACTCTCACAAACTGACAATGGAGCCCCATCTCTCTGTGCAAGGCCTTTTAAGGATAAACTGTCCAATTAAGAAATGACACCTGAATTATTTTTACTTTTAATTCAGTAATCAACCACCTGTGGCTGCAATGGGGACTTTTTATCCAATTACACAAAACCACCCAAACCCATGGAGAAGAAGGTGAAGAAGAGGGAGAAGAAGGAGGACTAGCCTCTGCCCTAAAACCTTCATCTTGCTTTATATCTATTTCTATATTCTGAAACCTTAAACTCTGAGTTTCCCGCCCTGTGATATCACACCCTTCTATTCAAACTGCACACCCACAATCCCAGTTCTGTCATTCCATTCTGGAAGCTTCTCCACACCTCAGGTCAATGCACTGTTCTCCTGGGGGTCAGTGCCTGAGAGCACAGAAATCTGAAATTCTCAGTAACTGGGGTTCCAACAGCAGAGCTCCCATTTCTCCACCTCCCAGGATCTGCCAGGGCCAGGATTTTCCCTGAATTAATTTACCTGAGCTTTCAGGGGGGATTCACTCCCCCCAGCCTAAGCACAGCATCCCTTCCACCAGAGTTCAGCCTTACACTCAGCACTGGTAAGGATTTGGGGAGGAGGTGAGGGCTCAGATCAGGACAAGGATGAGGAGGACACATCCCAGCAGGGCTGCTCTGCCTGCAGGGTGAGTTTTGACTCTGAGTTACCCAGTGAAGGGCAGTGAGGGGAGGAATGGTGGGAGATGTGCCTGGGGAGTTCCCAACTCCAGAAAATTACTCATCCAGCACTTGGATGTTGACAGCTGCTGCTTCTCCATCATCCCAAGCCTGCAGCCAGCTCTCCACAGCTCGTGGGATGCTGCTCTGGGGCTGCTGTTTCAAACCATCTGTGTGTGGTTTCTCTTTAAGGATTTTGTTATGAGGAGAAACCAATAAATACCTGAAGCCTGAAACCAGCTGGTTACTAAGGACCCAGTGAGTGTGTGGGTTGCTTTTCTGTAGGGCTCTGATGGTGTTTTGAGGGTTATCAGAAGAGGGGATTTCTCAGGTTGCTGAACTGACCACACTTTCCACCTTGCTGGTGATTTTTATTGGAAATTAAGCCCAGTGCACTGAGGAAAAAGCAGCACTAAGCAACAGAACAAATACTCCCTAAATCTATTTCTAAATACCTGATCAAAGATGAGCTAATTTACTGTTCTTTGCTTAAAAACTAGATTGCTTATTAAAAACACAGCATTAAAGCAGAGGAAAAGCAAAGCTGGCAAATCAGAAAGGCTCTGATATTCCTGCCTGAACCATGGGCACTTCACTCTATTTATTCTAATGCACTTCAAGGCAGGTTTACTCTCCTCACCACCCCCTGTAATGGGAGAGACTCCTGTAATAGCTCTAAATGTTTTCTAGGAATGTCTGAAACCTTGCAGCAGAGGTGTTT
Organism: Setophaga petechia; assembly: GCA_024362935.1. Taxonomy (NCBI): domain Eukaryota; kingdom Metazoa; phylum Chordata; class Aves; order Passeriformes; family Parulidae; genus Setophaga; species Setophaga petechia. The sequence continues at coordinate 2,819,356 of JANCRA010000006.1, read as the reverse complement.
AAAGGTTTAGCTATGTTTGAAATACAGCTATTTTTCAATCTGGCCAGCCAGCCAATCCAGGGGCCTGTGAGTATCCCAGTGCCTGCCATCTTTCTGTGATTGTCACTGGAAATAGACTGATGGATCACTTCCCTGTGTCACTGCTCCAGACTGGTGACAATCAGGGAAATGATTGTGTCTGCCTCTACACAGATCTGTAATTGATTGCCCAAACCCTAAGACTCTCTTTCCCAGTTGATATGATGGAACATTGGACTGAAATCACTCTCGATGAGGAGGAGTCAGGACCATTTGTTATTTACTTCTTTCCTTGCTCCTTCCCTGTGCCCTGCTGGAATTGTCCCACAAGAACACATTATGGTAATCAGGCAGAATGTATGTATAGGAATCAATCAAAGGCAGAGCCGTCACAAGAGTTATGACATTACAAAGTCTGTTTGTAACTTTTGATTTATGGAAGATTTTCTGGTTTATAAATTGAGAGTGAGGCATGTTGGGATGGCTTAACCCTTGGACTTCTCGGTGAGATAAGAATCTGGGGAAAGGAATTAACTCAGGATGGGCAGAGCCAGTCTCCCCTTACTCATTAACACTTGATTACAAAATGAGACTGATGATATTTGCTTTGGATTTCCAGCTTGAAAATCTTTTTGTATGAAAACAAAATGATTTGCAGGAAAATAAATAAACACACATCCACTAGAAACCTTCCTAGGCACAGGTACAAGGCTGCTCTCACTGCACATATGTTTAATTCCTGTGCTGTGGCTGCAGCAGCCATCCAGCCCTGCTCCCCAAAACATCTGCTTAACTCCAGCCCTGGGCTCCATCCCTGCAGCTCCATGGGTTTTAAGCACACACTGATCCTCAGGCTTGAGGAGCTTTGCTAATGCTGCTGAACTTCAACATCTGCTTCCTGTCACTGTGCTTTCCACCTCTGCTTCCTGTCACTGTGCATCTCACCTGTGCTTCCTGTCACTGTGTGTTCCACCTCTGCTTCCTGTCACTGTGCTTCCCACCTCTGCTTCCTGTCACTGTGCTTCCCACCTCTGCCTCCTGTCACTGTGCTTCCCACCTCTGCTTCCTGTCACTGTGCTTCCCACCTGTGCTTCCTGTCACTGTGTGTTCCACCTGTGCTTCCTGTCACTGTGCTTCCCACCTCTGCTTCCTGTCACTGTGCATCTCACCTGTGCTTCCTGTCACTGTGCTTCCCACCTGTGCTTCCTGTCACTGTGCTTCCCACCTGTGCCTCCTGTCACTGTGCATCTCACCTGTGCTTCCTGTCACTGTGTGTTCCACCTGTGCCTCCTGTCACTGTACTTCCCACTTCTGCTTCCTGTCACTGTGCATCTCACCTCTGCCTCCTGTCACTGTGCTTCCCACCTCTGCCTCCTGTCACTGTGCTTCCCACCTGTGCTTCCTGTCACTGTGCTTCTCACCTCTGCTTCCTGTCACTGTGCTTCTCACCTCTGCTTCCTGTCACTGTGCATCTCACCTCCGCTTCCTGGCACTGTGCTTCTCACCTCTGCTTGCTGTCACTGTGCTTCCCACCTGTGCTTCCTGGCACTGTGTGTTCCACCTCTGCTTCCTGTCACTGTGCTTCTCACCTCTGCACGGTCACACAGCCACCAGGTCTGGTGTTGAAACAATTCCCAGCTCCACTGGCATGGACAGAACAGAGGTACCAAGGCAAGGCAGAGATGAGATGGGGCCTAAGGGTAGTAAAACATGGGAAATTAATGCTACAAAGGTGTGGAAAAGATGTATATTTAACAGCTTGTGTGGTTGTTTACATCTCAGGATATGTGTGTGTGAATTCATAAATGGTTCAGGGTACACAAGAAAAAAAAAAAAATTTATATATATATATATATATATAAAATAAAAAATATAACATATAATATATAATGTATAATATATAATAATATATTATAGATTATATATTAGATAATGGATAATAGATAATAGATCACAGATAATATTTATAATGCATTATATTTTTATAGACGCTATATATTATAGATATCTATATCTATATATATATCTATGTACATATCTATATATATAATATATATACATTATATATATAATATATATAATGTGGTTTTACTTTTTTATATATATATATATATATATATATATATATATATATATATATATATATATATATATATAAAATTTAAACTTGAATCTGTTTATTTTCTTCTCCAGCCTAAACACCTGCATTACCCTTTTGATGTTTTAAATATATTACTTTTTGGTCTAAAATTGCATTTGGAAATTCATCCCCACCACATCCCTGTCTACCTCTAACCCTTCCTCTTTCAGGACTTCCCACATCACCTGGTTTCTAATTGGATTCACCTCTCTGTTTTCTGATTTCATTTCTGATTTCCCTCTCTGTTTTCTGATTTCATTTCTGATTTCATTTCTGATTTCCCTCTCTGTTCTCTGATTTCATTTCTGATTTCATTTCTGATTTCCCTCTCTGTTCTCTGATTTCATTTCTGATTTCCCTCTCTGTTCTCTGATTTCATTTCTGATTCGATGCTGTCTGAGACAAGCAGTTGTTTTGCAGGGAGAAAATTGTTTTTCCATGACATTTTGCTTGAATGCCCCTTCATGAAGCAGGCTGTGCTCAAGAGCTGCTCTGCTCTGGGTGGGAATGGATTCCAGCAGGGATCCAACAGCTTCTGATCGTGTCTGTGCAAAGGTGCAGAACCCCAGGAATGTCAGAAATGGATCTGCTGGTCAACTTGTGTCTAATTCAGACCCAAAATTTCATTCTGTCCCCATGGAAAACATTATGGAAGTTGCTTTTCAGACCCTTGGCTTGTGAGATGTGTCCAAACCACTGGGAAGTCCCAGGCTGGAGACATGAGCTGGATTCCCATCATTTTTGGTGGGAGATGTTGCAGCTTTCACCCCTTCAAATGTTCAGAGGCCCAAAGGGCAGAGCCAAGAGCAGCAGCACTTCCCCTCCTGGGAAAGGCTTTGGGAATCTTTGGGGGAAAACACAGAGAGGAATCCAGGGTGGCACTAAATTCCAGATATAAAATTGGAGATGCTTCGTGGGATTCAAATTTTATTTTGGTTATTTATTGTGGCAACAGATGAGAGTTTTGGTCAGGGACCACAGAGCTGCATGAAACCCTGCATGAAACCCAGAATTTCTAAAACCCTGAGAAACCATAACCATATTGGGAACTGATACGAAGAATGTTGGCAATGCTTTAAATTAAGTGTTTTTAATATGCTTAACCATAAAAAACATATTTACAGAGATTAACAGTGATGTAATATAGATACATATTTATGCCATCATTGGTAAAGTGCTAATACCACGTTTTTAATTAATTGGTATCTACTCAATATACAGTGGGGTTCTGATGAGATTTATTATACTTGGTTTATGTTGATGAAGCACCAACTGGTTTAATGAGGGTTAATTGATCTAACTAACTAACTATTCTGGTTCCTCAAAGACAATCCCAAAACTTGTGCTGTGGGTTGCAGTATCACAACTCCAGCTCTAAAAGTCACCCCTAAGAGCAGAATTCAGCTCCTCACACATTCCAAAACTTGCATAATTTTCAAATATTTACCTGCTAATCTTCACTGTGCAATATATTTAGCCATTCTGCTGACAGCTGTACTCATTTTACTGGCTAATGGCTAGAAGAAATCAGGTTTTCTTTTTAATAGCATGGCAGACCTTCTCTGCTTAATCTCTTCCTCCAGCTTCAAACTGAAAGCTAATCAGATTGCAGATCCCACTGGGCACACTCTGTGTTTTTTTAATACATTAAGAAACCTCTATCACTATCACTGGAAAACTTAAAAAACCATTTAAAAACAAAAAAGAGGAATAAATGAAAATGTTATGAACCTGGAAATGTTAATTAAGCCGTTTGCAAAGAAAAGGCTTTTGATTCAGAATAAAATGCCATGTCACTTATTAAGAGTTAACATTTTTCCCTCAAAAAAAAGGGTTCAACACAGAATTCAGAATCATTAAAAAAATTTAAGCCATATAAATGGATGCTATGAAGTTCTGCTGTAAACTGTTACAGCCAAGCTAAGTGTCAAATAAAGGCTTGGCAGAATATTTTAATTGATGTCCCTGTGTCAGGATGCCACCTTTGATCTTTTATAGGCCTCTTTCACCCTCATGGACAATGCAAATTCCTTCTTATCATCATTATTTTTATCTTTCTGAGAGTGTTTTCTCTGATAATTCACACACACACAAACTCCTGCATCACCCTGGCAGGGTGGACCAGGGAGAAGCAGTGATTCAGCAAATCCTGGGTGAGATCCTGATCAGTGAGTGTCACATCCTCACACCAGGCTGGGGAGCACTGAAAAATGCCCAGAGAAAATAAAATAAAATAAACGAATGGCCAGAAAAACAATCACATCAGAATCAGCAAACAAAACTGCAGCATCAGGATAATTTGCTCAGTGCAGGTGTGGCATTGTCAGAGCATTAACCAGAATATTTTCCTCTCCCACAGCCTGTGATCAGGGCACTGTAACAACCTATGGAAGAGAGGAGCTGCTCCCTGTGATATTTCATTTTTTTGGTTAGCTTGGGGTAGTAATGAACAAGTCACAGCCAAGTGAATTAATCTCCCTGGCTCTCCAGAAATGAAACTTCATGTACAGCAATTTGGCTTTCATTGCTTTTTCACTGTGCCCTTTCTCTAAGATTCTTCATAAAAAAGTAAAATTAAATTAAAACCAGTGCAAAGCGTGTTTTAACCGCTCCGAAAATGCTCGTAGATTTTCCATTAGGCACACGCTCATTCCAGCAGCATGGAAAATCAGGGAAGCACATTGCAATGGTTCAGAGTTTTCAAAATAGATCCCGTGGGTTAAATTCACCTCCCCTGGGTGTGGGGGGTCCGTGGCAAGCTGTCGGGTTCAGCACATCCCTCTGGCTGTCCTGAGCAGCCAGGACCCTTGCCGGGGGGCTCAGAGACCCTGGCACAGAGCCCAAAATGCCCCTGTGGGTTTGATTATGGCCCGTGGAGCAAATACCAACCTTCTATGAAGATAGCAAGCCACAACAGTTTAGGTAGAATAATAGTGAAATTATCACAGGGTGAATTATGTATTTTAGGATTACTGTACAGGGGGGTTCTATCCCTGTACAGGGGGGTTATGGAGACAAGATGGAGGAATCGGGGCGTGCCTCGTGCTTCTTCTTTCTTCTTCTTGGCCTCCATCTTCTGTAGTGATGTTGGCACTTACTTATTGGTTTAGAGTAGAAGCTCACTGTCTAGCATAGGTGATGGGTATTGGGGAGTAATTGTAAACATTGTACAGGTAGTTTGTAGTATAAAGACACAACACCACCCCGGGGGCAGGCACAGTGCCTGTGGCTGCCCTGCTGAGCAGATCTCTGCTGGGCAGAAAGAAAAATTTTATAGATAAGAATTAATAAACAACCTTGAGACCGAAAGATGAAGAGCTCTGACTCCTTCTTTAAGCACCAGGCTGGGAAAAAAGACTTTGGAACTTTTCTCGGGGTCACTCTGACAAACAAATGATCCCGACAGCAAGCTGGAATTTATGGCAGCACCAGCAGGAGCAGCCAGAATTCAGCTCTGCACCAAGAAATGCCCAGGAGGAGCAGCCAACAGCAGCTCCTGACCTGACCACACTTGAGACACTTCCAAAAGCCCGAAAAGCTTCTGCTGCTCTTGCCCAACCTGCTGCTGGGTAATTCTGTGATTGTGTTTTATTTCAGTTTCATTTCTTATTCTGCTGTTTCCTGGAATATTTAATTGCTCCCCACTCAACAGCTCATTTAAGCCCTCACTCACCTGTGAGCAGGTGAATTATCCTGTTAAGCACAGATTAAATTCCAGTTTGAATGTATGTTCATTTAAGCGCTGACTATCACAAAATAGGAAATGTATATTTTAATAGTTAGTTAGATCAATTATCCCTCATTAAACCAGTTGGTGCTTCATCAACATAAACCAAATATAATAAATCTCTTCAGAATCCCACTGTATATTGAGTAGATGCCAATTAATTAAAAACGTGGTATTAGCACTTTACCAATGATGGCATAAATATGTATCTATATTACATCACTGTTAATCTCTGTAAATATGTTTTTAATAAGCTCGTGGTCTTTAGTCAGCATACAATAACTGTCTCATTAAGCTTAAATTAAATGCATGGTTAAGCATATTAAAAACACTTAATTTAAAGCATTGCCAACATTCTTCATATCAGTTCCCAATGTGGTTATGGTTTCTCAGGGTTTGGAAATTCTGGCAAAATTTAGAAATTCTGGCAAAGCCTTGTGACTTTGTCCTCAGTATTTATTAAGAGTCTGAGTTATTTAATGCTCTAATTTTATAAATACAGAACCACTCAATCCATGTAAAGGAGACTGAGTTTTATTAAGGCAAGAATACTCATGTGCCCAAACTCTGAGCAGACAAAATGTTTTTCAAAAAAATAAAACAGAGGCTTTAACAATAAAAGAGGGGGAAAAAAAGGAAAGGCCTCTGTTGGAATAAAAATAAAGAGAACGTTGCTTGTTGGGGTGAATGAAACAGGAAAGCCTTATAAATATGATTGCCTAGCAAAAGATTTTGAGAATATAGAAACTGTAAGCGAGATTGAAATGAAAGCAAGTTTTGAGATCCCTCAGTTACTGAACAACTGGAAAACAATGGTGTGGCAGCTGAAGGTGATCCCCTTTTGATGGAACAAGACCCTCTGCTTGCAAGTCCAAGGGTCCAGCAGACCCTGCCAGCTTGGCAGAAGGGGCCCAAAGAGGAGTTTTTAGGGTTTAAAATGTAACACAGGATGGTAATGTAGTGATTCTTATAGGTTGTATGGAAATGCTGTAGGATTTGTATATTGTACTAGATTGGTTAGTGAGAATCAGAATATTCAACACAGAAGATGATTTATTGTATTGGAACGGGAACTTCGACCCCTTTTTTCTTCCCTTCCCTTCTCTTCTCTTTGCTCTTTCCACTGCATCTTCCACTTCTTCCCACACTCTCAGTTCTCACCCCTTTACTCTCTTATGTTCTCCCCCTCTCTTCTCTCTGGCCTGCTCTGAGCTGTGCCTGGCAGCTCCCAGCAGGGCCCTGCACCCAGGCCCTTTGCAACAAACCCCAAATCCCAGCAGGGCCCTTTGCAATGAACCCCAAATCCCAGCAGGGCCCTGCACCCAGGCCCTTTGCAATGAACCCCAAATCCCAGCAGGGCCCTTTGCAATGAACCCCAAATCCCAGCAGGGCCCTGCACCCAGGCCCTTTGCAATAAACCCCAAGTTCCAGCCCTGGCTGCAGAGATCTCTTGTCTCCGTTCATCCTGACAATGCAATCCCCACACCCTACAGTTCCTACAGACTCCTACAGTTGCTGTCCATGATATTTCATTTATGGACAGCTGGAGACACCAATGCCTTTGCCTATGGCTGGTGCATTGCTGGGCCCAGCAGGGAGAGGATTCACAGCCCCGGGGCTCCGGTGGATCCGCGGGGAACGCGCGGAACCGGCACCGCCGGCTTTGGGTACCCAGCCAAGCAACACCAGGCAGGCACAGCCCCTGCTGAAGCTTTCACTGCTCTGTGAGCTCCCTCCTGGAAGCCCTGGGTAGCTGGTTATGGCACAGAAGTTATTTAAAACACACATGAAACGGCAGCTAAATCAAGAGTTTCTGTGACTTTTTTCCGAAGCAATGAAATTCAGGACAAACACTCTACTATGCATGGAGATCACCACCTGGAGAGAAGAACTCTTCATTTCACACCCTGTCTTTCCAAATGGAGCTCGAATGAAGTCGTGTGTTTTATTCATTTTATTATTTCCTGGGCTATTTATATTGGCATTTAGAAAACATACGGCAGAAAATTCAAATTTACAGCAACGCTCTGCACTGCTGTACTGCCATCCATGTAATGAGCTCCAAAGGCTTTATGAACTTGGCTGCACTTAAGCCTTATATTCCACACTGGGCACTTCATAACAATGCAGGAATAAATAGCACCAGGAACAATGCTCAGGGTGACTCTCTGAGGTGCAGGAAATGAGGGATGGGAAAGTTGCAGGACCATGTGTTAGGAAAGCTCTGAGAGTTTGGTGTCTCCAAGCAGCACCAGCAGGAGATGCAGCACTTCTCACCCCAGAAAATCAGGGTCCATAAGAGACTTTCACAGTTTTGTGTGGTGTTTGTGAGAAGGGGAGATCTGGGATTTCTGTGTCTGGACATCCTTGATACTGGCAAAGCTGGATGTCCACAGACTCCTCCTGCTGACTCCTCCCCACAAACCTCTGGGTGGAGTTTCTCACCTACAGTCTCTGTTTGCTTTTTAGTTTTGAATTTGTAGCGTTTCACCTTTTTCTTCACTGATACAGCATAAAACTGTCAAATCTGCTTCCCTGCCATGTGCTTCCTGTCCTCACCTGAGGCTGCACTGCCATGGTCTGTGAAGTTCATGGACCCCTGCAGAGTCTGAGCACACTTGGAATGGTTCCTGCTCTATTACAGGAGTCTGAGCAAGCCAAATTTTCTGTGAGTTTAATTTTCATTAATTGTGTACACCCCAGTCCAACTGAATCCAGCTAGATATTCCAGGTCTTCTGACTCCATTGTCCCATTATTCTTTAAACCAGCAAAAGCCAGTGTCTTTAAGGAGGATGATGAAATCCATGGGATGCTGGATGGACAGGCAGACAGCTGGGTGAGAACTGCTTGAAGCTTCTTACTAGGATCAGTTAATTCTGATTATTTGTATTATTCAGGTAGCACAGATTAAGGTTTCAGTTCAATACTGGAAAGTTGGCCTTCTGCTTTTTGTGAAAACATCAGAGAAGGAAGAAGAAAAATTATCAGGGAAGTACAGTCAGAAGAGAAATGGGAAATGCCATAAAAAACCAGGAGATGGAATATGTTGTGTTTGCTCCTCTTCAGCTCTGTTACAGCCACTGCACTAAAATCCCCTGGCTTTGCCCTGAGAGTTTCCCTGCTCAGGGGAGGAAGAAAGATGAGTTCCAGTGCTGGGCCTGTGGCCTTTGATTCCCACCCAAAGGCTGAGTTGGAATCAGTGGATTCTCAGTTGCAGCAGCAGATTTGGCAAAATTCCCTCTAAAATTCCTTGTGTGTCTCTCAGTACCTGGAAGGGCCATCCTGGTTTCCACAAACAGGATCAGCTCAGGGAAGCTGGGGGAAGGAGATGTCAGCAGCATTCCCACTTCTGTATACATAATTTTTGTAAACCTGAGGTGCAAATTGTTTGTAGAATCTCAATTACACCCCTTCTAATATTGTCATGTGCAATCAGCTCACTATGAAAACAGGGCTTTCAGAGGGTAAGAAAATCATTTGAACTTGTGATCTACAATGGATTTGAATATTCAGATAAGGTCACTGGTCAGAGCAGGGGTGACAGCTGTGGTCAATAAACAGGTTCAGTGAGACAAAATCTTTTTGTCTGTGTGGGAATAGCCTGAAGAAGAGAGGTCCTCAGGAGGGATCAGGGAGATCAAATTGAGCTGTGTCACCACTTTATTTGCAGGATGCTCAGGGGTGATGGAAGCCTTTGGTGTGGCCAGCAGGCCAGGCTGCTGATCGTGCTGACAGTGTCACTGCAGTGCCACCAGGTCAGATGTTCTGCTTGGCTGGCTGACACAGAGCCATGGCTTGTTTGGCTTCCTGCTGATCGACCCCTGCCAGGCTACAGGCAGCCTTGAACAAAGGCAGCCAGAGCAGAAAAGTGATTCCAAATTCCCCAGCTCCTGGGTGCTCCATGTGACATCTCTCTGCACAGCCTGATTACCAGGAAAAGCTGAGATGTGGTTCCTGGCAATCCTGCTCCTCTGTGTCATGGCTGAGCACCCAAAACCAGGACAATATTTTAACATCCTGGCTTTCCTTTCAACATCAGTGAAGAATCTGCCTCCTAATTAACTCCAAGCCAGAGCCCTGCTGGAAATGCAGTGGTGAGCACGAGCAGCACAGTTAAGATTACACTTAAGAAGCTAAGGATGATTAACCTTTGCCTAGGTTATAAAATGCCCCATTTAAGAACTGTTGCTACTGAATATATCAGCTGGATATCAATTGGATTATTGAGTGAGAAGTTATACTTGATGTTTGGGATGATGATATATGTATGGTTACAAACTGTTTATGAGAAGTGGGAAAGCCAATAAAAGATTAATGCAGATTTAAATGGGTTTTCCCTCTTTGCCTTTTCCTGGGTTAATTCATGCAGATGGAAGGCAGTTTTCATCCACCTTAGGAAGGTGCCACCTTTGGGGTGTCACTAACACACATCCTGCTGCTGTTATCAATCAAATTACACTGGGCCCAAGTGCTGACATTCAGTTTTTCATCTGCATTTCCACAATTCCTTTGTTTTTACAAATTCAGGATAAACTTTCCGAGATTTCAGCCTGAATTCAACTTCCCAAGTGCTGACATTTAGTTTTAAATCTGCATTTCCACAATTCCTTTGTTTTCACAAGTTCAAGCTAAACTTTCCTGAGAGCTGCTGAGAGCAGGTTTTCAGTCTGAATTAAACCTCTCCTACAGGCACTAACTGAAGGCAAAATCCTCAATTTTCTGAGGCCAAGCTGTGGCTTCACCCTGTAAGCCTTTGTTCCACTGCAGCTTGAACAGACTCAGATTTACCTGCCAGAGGTGTCAGACTCCAGGGAACAGAGAAATTTTGACTTTTGGGCTAAAAGTGCTGTTTCAATGGACTGGGAGCCCAGTCCTGACCCTGTCACTGACTGGAGGAGCCCATGCAGTGTGAACTGTGCTTGTTTTTCTCCTCACAACCTTTTCCTACCTAGGGGAAGATCTTCCCACTTTGTGTTCATCCCCAGGACCAACTCTATTTCATTGATTTTATTTCATAGCAGAACTGATTCCCCCCAGTGAAAACAAAACCCAAAACCAACCAAACAACCCCGAGGATAATGATGGCACTGTGATGCTCAGGTGAGATTTCCAGCTCTACCAAAATCCAGGAAGGGAAATTTTGGTTCAACCCCATCTCTGCTAATATGTAGAGCCTTAAAGCTTAAAGACAAGACAGTCTTCTTTCAAATTTACAACAGCCTGTGTTTAAAAACCTGACAACCCCAAAATGGGCTCTCCATAAACCATAGTGGCACAATTCCTGCTGCTGTAATGTAGGTTGTGTCAGCATTTCCATTATACTCTACACTGCTATTTTTCAGGGGTTTAGATCTTGGCTATAAAAATCCACCTGGGCTGGAGAGTTGGCAAGTTGGAATTTCAGCAGGGGAATTAATTTTTTCAACTAAATTTGAAAAATAAATTCCATTAGAAGTCTAGACAGCCCAGAGAAGCTGTGTTTGAGGATGCTCATGTTTGCCATGGTTCCATTAATATTTTTCAAATTTCATCAGTATTTTTACCACCTGTTTTACAGCTCAGTAAGTAGATTCATTTTGGCTGGAATGCCATCCCACCTCTGGAGTTTCACAGCTAAAATTATTCTGGTCCCATTCTACTTTTATATATAAATATTTTTTCAATATTTTTTTTCATCTCCCTTATCCTGTGCTTTCCTGAAATCTGTCATTCTCTGGAACTACAATATTTCTCATAATTTCCCATTTTTGTCCTATTGTTTGCACACACAGACAGTAAAAGTTTCTCCCCAATGGTGGAGATCCCTGTGGTTGTCAGATCCCTCTGTGGATCTGCTAAAATCCACTTTTCCAGCATCTCTGGATTTGCTGCCATTTCTGTGCCTAACTGCAAGTTTTTGGAAATCTCTGCCATTTTATTTTCCTGGAAGATTTTTGGAAAATATTCCAAACCAAGACCCACCCAAGCATCATTCAGCAGTGCTATGTAATATCTATTTTTCTTCCACACTGCAAGGGTGAGCAGGAGGCTAAAAATCAGGAAAAAGGAACAGGAAATAGAGATGAGGAAAACTCAGATTCACTGATTATTTCAGACAATGTAATGCCCAGAGTGTGTTATATTTATTTTCCACTGATGACCCTTAGATGTTGTGAAATTGCCATGACTATTATAAGGATGGGGCAGTAATCTTAATTTTCCCCTCATTTAGTTTGCAGGAACAGGTTCAGATAAATCAGAAACACTAAAAGCAAGATTCACAAATACCAAGCTATTAAATTTCATTATTAATAATTTTTATTTTAATGATGCCCCTATTCCTCAGTGGTTGATCATGAGGAGGGACATGGATGGAGGGAACACAATGCAAACACAGAGTTAAATTGTCCTTTTTGATAACAAGGCCACATTTCACAACTAATCACAGGTTAGTAATTTGAAAATATTCCTGGATTCCCAGTGGAATGTCCAAGAAGCCTCTTGGCAGAGAGGATGGACATTCCACCATGATCCTGATGTCTCCTTACACTTTTAAACCTCACTCTTCAATTTGAGAGCAACGAGGATGTTCCAGCTCCCACCTTCTATTAGATTAATATTTGGCTTGATTTTGGCACTGCCACCATCAGGATATTTCATTTACATAAAGGCTCTAAATCTCCTTTTCCCTGCAGCAGCCCTCAGTGAGTCCCAGCAGCTCTGCAGGTGTGGAAGTGAAGGATTGCTCTGTGGAACTCCTGCTGCTGAGCTCTCCACTGAGCCCTGGCACAATTAAATTTGCTGTGCAAGGTCAGGATTTTGTCTCCAAGGCTGGAAGAGACGAGTCAGCAGAAACTCTTCCAGGCTCTGCTCGCTGGCCATGGAGAACAGCAAGGGAAGTGCTTGGAATAATGAGCTCCTCAAAGCCTGGGATAGTTTATGTCTGATTCATCAGGCAGTCAAAATGCAGCTCCACAGCCAAGGAACACATTTTTTTTGGAAGGGATGTGCTGATAACCAGAGGAAGGATTGCTCTCCTGTGTGGCCACAGAGCTTTGGCGGGGTGCTGGGGCTGCCCTCGGAACAGGCACCATCAGGGTGGGATTTATTTCAATTCCTCCCAGATCACAGCCTTAGGGGAGCCTGTGCTGCTGCTCAGGGGGATCTTCTGTCCCTCAGGGCCTCTCTGGATCTGGGTGAGTGTTCCAAAGCTGAATTAACCCCTTGCTCAGCCCGCTCTCCTCACTTTGCCCCCACCTGCACTTTTGGGATTGGACACCACTCGTGAGCAAAGGAAATCTGCCCAACTTTCACCTTGAATTTCCAACCAAGACCACAAACTATGTAAATGAGCAGCTTTCCTGTGTCTCCTCTGCTGTCTATATAGATTTTCCAGCACCACAGCTATATTCCATGGAGCTGCATCTCCGTTCACTTGGAACCGATGGAAAAACCTTTCCCATTAATGGCTTTCACCGTGCTGGAGACTCACAGTGCAATAAAGCTGCATTTCTGTTACTCTAACAAAGTCTCAGCCAGAATTTACATAGAAGGCTGGTGGAAAAGCATTTAGATGATGGGAGAGGAGCAAGTTGGGCTGGACAGGATGGCAGCAGGGTATGAAAGTGATAAATAGAGAGTGGGGAAGGCACAGGGAACATGGGCAGGTTATTACTGACAGCAGGGCAGGCAGCAGAGAAGAAATGAAGTGGAATTTTACTGGGATCCCAACTTTCCCAAAGTATCTTTACACACAGGGCTGGACTGAGGTTCTTTCTGTGTTTCAGAAGGAAAATTAAAATGCTGTAGGATATAAATGAATAGAAAAAAGGCTTTAGGGGAGCTGGAAACCAACCCACCCAGCTGGAGAGAGAAGGCAGAGGAGGAAGACAGAGCAGGAATGCAAAGGCAGAGCTCAGTGGGACTGCCCTCACCTGAAGCTACTCCCACAGCCTCGTGTTTATAACCAGGAATTTTTAACACTCACGATAGCTCAGTGCCTTGCTGAAGAGATCCTGACCCCCCAGAGACCCCACATTAATGGGGTCACAATGGTGACAAGTCCCTTTGCCACAACCTGCTCTCACAGAGGGATTCCTGCCTGGAGCAGAGTCCCTGCCATCAGCAAGGCTTTGTGGAAAGGGGCACCAGCAGCTGCTGATGCCATGGAAACCAGGCAGGAGCAGGTGGGGAGGGCTGCAAAGTCCAGAGGTGCCAGAGGAGATTAGGGAAGTCACAGCCTTGCCAACAGCCCCTCTTCCTCACAACAGCAGCTGGCAAGAGGTTGTGGTGAAAGGCTCCCCTTGCCCTCGGAGCACCTGAGGTGAAGAGAAGCAAAGATCTCAGAGCTGATCACACAGACAGCAGTTCCAGCATCAGTGGGTGGTGGAAATCACTCCAGACAGGGGTGAAAAGCAGCAGGTGATGCCTGGGGCCAGCCCTGCTGATCTGTGAGTGAAAGAGCCAAGTGCCCAGCACCACAGGTCTGCTGGTCCTCACTTGGAAAAAAATCCAACCTAAAAAACTCCAAGAGAGAAGACAACTTCAGGGAGCTTTAGAGGTTTGCTTCAAGCTAAATAACAGGTGAATGAAGGGAAGCATTGCTAACTTGGCACTTTTGTGAAGGTTGTCTTTCCTAAAGCAAAAAAAAAGCAATTATTGCCAAGTGAATACCTCAAAAGTGGTGACTCACTCATCATCTTGCACCATTTTCTGTTCAGAGGTTATTCAGTGGAACTCGTGTCTGCATACAAACATAATCATTACTCCTAATTTCTATCCCCATTGGTAGGCAATCACTGCAGGCCAGCAGATCCTTTCTGTACAGGTGCAATGATCTGGGATAAAGCTGCAGCCTGGCTGTCAATGTTTGCCACTCCAGAGCCTTCCTGTGGCAAGGGAGGTTTCCCTGGAGATCCTGGGGCTGGGCTGCACCTGGCCATCAGTGGGCTCCATTGAGTGGCCACCAGGAGCTCCTAGAATGTACAAAGCCCCTCCAAAGGGCACTGCTGGCATTTCAGGGCTGTCCAAAGTGTCCCTGAAGTGGCAGCACAGCTGACAGGTCCCTGGTGGAGGGCAGGCCCTGCTCTGCTGCAATCGTTGCTCTCACAGCACTCTGCCATCACCAAGATCTGCTGACAGCACATCTGCAACTTTTTCCCTGCTGCCAGCAGAGCTGGAAGATGTCACTTCATTCTCCTTGCTCTGCTTTTCCCTTTTTAAAGGGCTTTTTTGTTTTGGTTTTGTTTGGTTTTTTTTTTAATTAGCCAGCACTGGTGGAAAGGCCCTGGTACTTCTTCCACCCTCTCAGAGAAAGGGACTCCACAGGCCCAGGTTAGAGGCTGAATTTCCCTGGTGCTCCTGCACTGGGTGCAGCCTCCCCAACTCCCAACAGCTGTTTCTTGTTACCCCTGGCTCTTCCCACATGGGAATGCAGCCTGGTTTCCATGTTTCTCTCCCAGGGAATATTCATTTCACAGAAGACCTGTGCAGCTTGGTGTTAGGCCGGGAACACTGGTCAGAAATTGCAGCTCAAGGATTCCTGTTATTTTATAGCATTTGCTTTCCCCCTGTAACACAAGTGGGTGTTGGAGCCAGAGGCAGCAGAGACCATCATCCACCACATTTGTCACCAAGCTTGATAGATAGTATTCCCAAGCCAATGCCATAAATGCTGTTTGGAAATTGCAAAGCCAGGCTGCTGCTGCTGCTGGTCTGGCCAAAAAGAATTAATTTATAATCATGAATATAAATTTCATAGATAGTATTATTGTCATTCTGCTTTTGAGTTATAGGACATATGGGGAGTGGCTTGTGGAGCAGAAGCAGTGTCACCATAATTCAGTGTAATTCCGTTGACGATCGTTGGATCCATCACGCGGCCGTAAATCAATCAGTCCCTGCATTAAAGGCACAGACCTCACCTCTCAGAGCTGGGGGAGGATTGGGGGGTCCAGGTGCTCCTGCTTGTGCTGACTAAGGCTGGTTTGTGCAGCAATCAGCCCCACTCCATGGAAGGATTTTCACTGTACTCTCATGGCTGAGTGATGTTTTCCCATGTGACTCCACGCAGGTTTTTTTAAAAACCCCACATCATTCATCCAGATCCATCTTCCATCTCCCTGCCCTCTGCTGCACGTTAAATTACTGGACCCCCTAAATGAATGATAGTTGACAAACTACAGTAAACTTCCTGTCCTGACTGAAATGACATTAATTCAACCAGAGCCCAATATATTCAAAGGTCTCTGAAATGCCATGAATTAGGGAGCAGATCTTTTCCATTAATGTGTCCCAGTCCCTCCCAAAGGCTACCAGCCTCGGGGAGAAATAAAACCAGCAGAGCCTCGGTGCCACAGAGCAGGAATGAAATGGCTTTGTGAGCACACTGCTGGGAAGGGGAGAGCAGGATGCTCAGCAAGAGCCCCCACAACCATGGAGAGGCATTTTGGGAACAGAGTTAGAGGGTTAAGCAACCCTATTGTTCCCCTAATGGAAAAACATGATTATTCATGGGACAGCCACAGTGTGTGGTTTGCCAATTACCCAATCAAGGGCCAGCTCGCTCAGCCGTGAGTGAGGGCAGTACCCATAATATTTTATTGCCATTAAGCCTCAACTTTGCATGTTTTTATATAGACTATAGGGTGTTTAATAGCCATGCAAAGCCATGACTTCCCTGCATACATTACAGCTGGGCAGAGGAGGATAAATCCTACCCCAGGCTGCCCACGCTGACCCTTCCTGCACGATGGAAAATGTGCAGCTGTGCAAAATTGGGACACTTGGAGTTGGCCAAATGGTTCTTGTGTGCAAGATCTCATCTGTTCCGTGAAAATGCTAAAAAAGTTCTGCAGGAGGCTGTCACGGAGCTGAGAGCAGGAGCAGAGCATTTGGGTTGAAATAAAGATGTAGGTTTTTAAAATCAGGAAGGAAAATGACATTTTAAAATGTCCAGAAAAGTAAACAGTAATCAAAATGGTGAAGATGATGGGATGCTTGTGGAAGAATGAGATTTAAATTCATTTCCATGGTTTAGTGACAAACATTCTGTTTTATAATTGCAGGGAATCATTTTTTGGGTGCTGATATCTTCAGGGCCAGGGTCAGGCTGCTTTCCCTGTGGGTCAGGGAAATGTCTGTGTGTTCTGAGCTCCACACCTGGATCAACCTTGTGGGAGGAGAAAAACCCTGCCCAGGGGGAACCTGGATCAAAGAACTCTGACACTGCCACTGTTACGGTTGGTAGATTCACCAGTAGCTTTAAACATGAAATTTTACTGGTACCTATTTATTTATTTGTACTCTGGTATAATTGTACATATTCATATTTGTTAATTCTTCTATTTCTATGAAATATCTGTGGTTTGAGCTTTGCCTTTCCCCTCAAGAATGAGACAATTACAATCCTTGGCTCCCCTGGAATGCCAGATTTTTCTGCTCCTTCACAAAGTGGATCCACTCAGTGGTGTCAACTATTTTTTGACTTTGATAAAAATGTATTGAAAGTCAAGATCATCTCTTAATAGTTCACATTTCTATTTAATAACCTGCTGCAATGTCAAAAGATACAACCATCAGATTGCAGTTCCAAGAAGTATTATGCACTGCCATCCTATCTATTGATGCACATCAGACATGTCCATGTTATTCCATATTCTGTCCTTTCCAAAGGAAGGCTAAAGGAGACAGAGGGTGCAGATCTTGTTAGGTGCAGCCTCTGACACTATCACTATCAATTGTCTTTTCCTAGCACTGATCATCACCTCAATTATCTGCTGTCCAGCCTACCTGATAGGTTTTTGCAAACTATAACTCTTCTGTCGATGAACATGGAATAATGACAGCTCGGGGCAGATGGACGGAATACAAAAGAGATAAACCCAAAATGTGAGACACAAACACGGGCAAACATCCCCCTGTGCCTCCAAATTCATCAAACAACCTCACATTTCTGTTCTCTTTAAATCCACCTTACAATATGCAGCCAGGAAGGGCTGAGTTAAACGTGCCCCTCGTGGCTCTGTTTTCTTTTCCTCTTTTATTTCACTCCCAAGCCAGGGAAATGAGCAAATCGTCCTGGAATACACAGAATACAGCACCAAACCCCACATTTTTAAATAATGTTTTGCAATTCATTCATGAACTGTTATTGTATCCTTAAATAACAGGAGAAAAGCTGGTTTGTAAAAGTCTGTTTGGTCTAATTTTAATTTAAAGCATTTTTTAAATGATTCCAATACAACAAGCTTGAGCCAAGAACAGAAAAAATCAAAGGAAAACTTGTAGGCAGTGAGCTGCTGCTGTAGCTGTAGATTTTCCCCAATTCAATATTCCCCACAACAGGAGGAAATGGATTTTAGTGCAATATTAATTGAAGTTTTGCCAGTATAAGGTTCATGAGGTTAATTCGAAAAGAATACATTACCAATATATTTATAGCATTTAAATAAATTAGGATTGCACTTCACACATCCATAACAGCTGTTAAATAATATTTTTATTCTATGTAAATTCTGTCCATTCATCTCTGTTGTATAACAAATGACCATAATTATGGTGCTTCATTGGTAGGAAGGTCATTGGTAATCTTGCAATTTCTCATTGGTGTAAAAAGAGAAAACAGAAATGTTTGTGATGAATGTATTCAACCTTTTGCATACTTTGGTGCTTGGGACTGAGCATTAAAATGCAGCAAGAAATTAAGTTCTTCCCTTACACAGCATTTTTAATCTGGTGCTGTTGATTTGTTAGAACTATGGCATTTACAATGCTTTTTCAGAGGGCTTTTTCCTGGGTATTTTATATTTGCTGCCTCAGAAACTAAAAAGGTCCAAACACTCACAACATTCCCCTGTTCCTGAAAAAGCCCCACCAGAGCCAGATATCACAAACTCAGAAGTTCCAGTCTCTGCTTTTTTAACTTGCAGCCCATAAATCTGATATTAATGAAAAATAATCAAATTAGTGCTTCAAACCAAGTTGTAAAGAATTCTTGAATGAAAGTGAGACCACAGATTCTTACTGGGAGTCTCTGAATTGAGATTACTGAGCTAAATGTGTAAATTTAGAAATTTTTTTCCTAGTTTTAATTGTTTAGATATTTGATTCTTACTTCCAAAAACGGAGGAGTCCATGTTTTCTGAGAATATATTTAGGAAGAGGCATTTCCCTGCTTTAAAACAGCTATTATGAAATCCTTCTGTCTAACTTATTGAAATATAGAATATATTGTCTAATTCAACCCCAAACTTTTACAGTTCTCCAGGTACAAACAGCCATTCTGGTTTCTAGTGGAATATCCAAGGATGGCATGGATTTTATAGGCAGGAAATGAAGATGGAATATGGGTTGTTAATTCAGAGAGAGGAAAACAGCAGGAAAACAGAGAAGGAAGCGTGGCCTCTACCTGGAGCATCCCTGCAAACACTGGTGCTGGAAAGGTCCTCAGAACAGGGATTCATGCAGTGGGAATTCTTTTTAATGAAGCTTGATTTAATCCCATTATTCTAATAAAGAGTAATCAATTGGCAGAAAATCTGAAGGTCTAGTTCAGCTGTGATTGGAGTTGGGTTGTTTTTCAGACAGGCGGTACAATGGAGGAGAAGTGAGTTAATCAGCTTTTGCTCCACTAATCCCCACTTCCTGCAGCCACTGGAGTTTTGAAGGAGGGCAATTTGGAAGCTGTCTTAGCATAAATCTCCAGCAGGTCTGAGGCTGTCTGGGGGGAACAAGCCCCTCAGCATTCACCAAGACACGCTTCAAGGAGATTCTACTCTTAATCCAATTTACTCAGCCGAATAAGTCCCACTGCTTCAGCTTGCCAACAAATTAAAATCCAGCTTCATAAAAACACCTTGAATTTGGAAGGTATTGGCTGGCCTGCTAGACTTGAAACTTCATTTATTCTGGCTAACTTCTCAATTATCTTCCCAGCAGTGGAGATGTGTAAAAGTGCAAAAATCAATAGGATTCTATTCCCTTTCTATTGGAAAGGGAAAAATTAATGAGATAGGACACTCTCTTAATCAGAAATAAATGTTTTAATTCAGATAATGACATAGTTTTCCCTCGCTGAAGGATGACAAATGCTGGGCTGCACCCCCAGCAGAAGCAGTTTCAATTTTATTGTAAATATAAAAGGTATTGATCGGTGAGATGCACAAACCCTATTGCTTACAAAAGCCATTCAGGGGGACTGGGAAAACTATTAAGCACTGGGTCAGAAATCAATAAACAACACTGAAATGTAGCAGAGGTCGCCCTAAGGCTTCGTGGCATCTTAGAAAGCCAAGTGGCAGAAATAGTGACAGAAATGTCTCTTGTGGAGCAATGTTGGGGATGAAGGGGTCACGCCTTTAATCTCCTCGGGGCTTTGACAGCTCCGTGGCACAGAACTGATGCAGTCCTTCCTTCCTGGCTGCCTTTGATTTAAATACATGCTGATTCATCCCACAGCCCAAGCAATGATTGTTTGGGGAAGTGCAAATAGATTGGCTCGGGGAATGTTGTAGGAGGATTTTGATGCAGTTCTGTTTATGTAAACGGGATTTTTAATTTCAGCTTTGCTTGCCCTCTCCAGAAAAATGTGGATGCAAAAACATAAAGGAGACTGTGAAATCAGAGTCTTCCAGCATGCATTTTTGAAAAACAAATTTAAAGAGATTTAGAGATATAAATAATAGTTTTTAAAATGGGAGGTGGGGAGGTTGCACCATAAAAGTTATCCAATATGACATTATTTGGAACAGTACAACAAACAGCTTCATTTTCCCTTTCCTCTTAAAACAAGTTTCCACTACCAAAGGTGACTTGCTGTGCCAAAAATCACTGTCTGTGCCTGAACAAATCCCAGTCACCCCAAGCCCTTGCTCTCTGCTCTTTGGTTTGAGAGTGCCAGCTCTGAGCCCAGCCTGGATCTCTCCAACCCCCCAAGGAGCTCGTTCAGCTGCTGCTCCATAAACCAAAGCACCCAAATGAGGAGACCCAGCTCTGTCCCCCGAGGTGGCAGCTGACTTTCCATGGAAGACATTGATTTGAAAGGCTTAAAGCAGAGTATTGAAACTTTTAACAACATCATTCCAGAAGCAGAGCCAGAGCCAAAAAAATAAAAATTAAATAAATAAAAGCGAGTGACTGTACCTTCTGCTCCAGGAAATGCAGCTTCCCCCCTGACATGGGTATGATTATAAGATTGGTTAGGGTCAGGTTACCCATCAGTAGGTGAAGTGTTCAGGTGCTGAGGATTTCAGTTCCATCTCACCTCAGCTATTATGTCAGCTCCGTGTCATTTTCATCCTGGGGAATGATTTGAGGGCTCGCCGTGTCCCCTGTTATTGCGGTCACTTGACCTCAGATGTAACTTCTGTCTAATCCCAGCATTTTAACAAAGCCTGGGAGTAGCACACACACCAGCAGCCACCACTTGACCTTTCCCAGCCTGCACGGTGCCAATTGGCTCCAGCCTTGGATTCCACTGCCCCCTCCATTTGCAACAAATGAATGTTAAGGCCTCAATGAATTGACTCACATTGGAAGTTATATTTTTTCATTGCCACAAGCGTTTTTAAATTGAATCCCCTTTTATCTTGAGTCCTGCAATAATGGTATTTTTCCTGTTGCATTTGGGTTGGGAGCATAGAAATGGGTTTGTTCTTAAAAAAAATCTTCAGCTCTGCCACGTGCTAATTTTAAGCTCATGGTACTAAGGGAGGATATGTAAAGAGCCAAGAGCCTTTGTTCTGTATAGAGGATCACTTTACATTGCTTAGTAATTAAAATGTTTTCTGTAATTCATTAAGTAAGCCTGACTAAATCTGGTAAGTAGAGAGAACTTCTGCAAACCATATCAAATTTTAGAAGTGAAATCCATTTAGTCACAGTAGAGCAGGTTAGAAATACAGTGCCCCCAGCCACACAAATCCATTGTTATCACTCAGCCACTCCTTAATGACAGCTCATGTCACACAAATTTGTTCCTAGAGGGGGATGTGGCCAGACCCAGTGGCCAGCACAGCCTTTGCACTGTCATTATTCTTCTGATGTGAGCACTGCTCAACCCCACAGCAATTTTGGGGATGTCCCTCTTTTCTAAAAGCACCTTCCCATGCTGGACAAGCCACCCAGGTCAATATTTAGGTGCTGCTAAAAGTCTGATCTGCTCTACTGGATTTTTCCATGGCTGCTTGGGTGCAGGAGTGAAATCAATGTTTATGGATGAGCAAGAGTGGCAGGAGTTTTGTGCCAATCAGGAAAATCGGGCTGAGATCAGTAGCCTGATTTCACAGGTGCAGTACTCAAGATTCTTTGCAAATCAGGGGTCAGAACATTGGATTTAGGAGAAGGAGAAGAATCCCAAGGGATCCACCCTGGAGGGGGCAGTGGCACCTGGGGCTCCTCTGGCACATTCCTGGATTTCAGCTTTTGTTTTGTCCAGAAGGAGCCCAGCTGCAAACTCCAAAACTCTGCAAGGCAAACCAAAGTGTTACAGGTGCAGGAAACCTCCAAAGGGCTCCTGGTCCAACAGGAAATGTTTCCATGGGTGCAGCCTCGGGTTTCTTTGCCAACACAAAGTGCAGGGATCAAGGTCTCCATGGATATTCATGGAAACATTCATTCAAACTCTCAGCTCTGTTTCTCCCTGGGAAGAAATCTCTAAACCAGAATATGCTGAGGTGGGTGAAGCATTTTGGATGCAGCAGCTGCCACACACAGGGAAAATCTGCACAACCCAGCCCAGCCAGCCCCTTTTCCAGCACTCCTCACCAGGCAGGGACAAACTCAAACGTGGCAGATGATAGGCCCATAACAAATGTCCTCATCTCTGTTACCTTCCTAAAAAGCACTGGATTAAATGACATTAATTATCTTTAAAATTAAAACACAAAATGCAGCGCTCTGCCTTGGGAGAGGGAGGCAGGAGATGGCCCAATCTGTCATTCCCAGCAGAGCCTGGCCTCCCTCCCCACCCTAATGAGAGCTCTGGGTCTCTCCATAATCCATCTTCACATCCCTATCATGCCAGGCCCACCAAACTCTCATCTATGAAACTCTAAAAAATAATGGCAGTCCTAGCAGGATGAAAACTGCCCAAAAATTCAGATTTCCAAGCTGGAATCTGGACTCTAAGGTTCTGAAAAACACACAGATAACCATCCAAGACTGAATCCTGAGGGCTGGGCCCAAAGTCTGGGACTTTCTCCTAAATAAAATCCCTATAATGCATTGAACAGCTGACCTTTGTGCAAATTTGTCTTCTGAGTTATTTAACAGAGAAACCAACTGGAGTTTATTAATGTTATTATTTTGCTCTTCTTATTTTTTATAGAATACCCCTAGATCAAAAGCCATTAATTAGGGTAATTTGGGGGAGAAGGGAGCATGTGTAGAACAACATGAGGCATTCAATAAACTACTGCTAAATTTATTGAATGCTTCATATTGAATGCCCCAGTCCTGCTAAACTGAAGGTCCAAACCACTGTTTCCATATGAGTCAGAAAACACAGATTTGACAGGAGAAATTCCCAATTTTCAGAAAAAAGTGCACATTTGGCTGCAGAGATGTCCCCTTCTGTGGAGGTGTTCTCAGGCCTCACCCAGCCCACACATCACCCTCAAGCCCAGCCTTATTTACAGCACCAGCAATAAAATTTTCTTTCAATTTAATGAGATTAAGACTGTCCTTCTCTCCCATTAAATGAGAAATTTTACCAGTGTGTTCGGGGAGAAGGACAAATTTAAGCACAAGCTTGGATTGAAATAATTTGCTGAATTAGCACTTAAATCTTTGGTCTTTGAGGCTTTAGGAGCTGTACTCTGACTGAGCACCACAACCCCACCATCAGAACTTTAAACTTTAAACAACATCAGAAGCAGAATTCTTCTATAATTTTTGATTATCTTCAAATTAGAGAAAAGAGCCATTTATACTTATTATCATTTCCATAAATTCTGCTAATTCTTTGAGTCTGGAGAGGTAACAGTTACAAAGAGCTCACTGATATCTGGAGGGTTTCAAGATGTAACTGGTTTGGATTGACTCAAATGAAGGAGCTGCATTTCATCTGCTTGCTGGGTGGAATATTCAGGAATGGTTCAGATCTTGATTTTCTCAGCTGGAATTTCCTGCATTCAATCCTAATTTCTGCTGGGCACGGGGATGTGCTGGGGGAGAAGGGAAGTGGCTGCTGAGTGATGGGAAACCCTTCAGAGAGCCCAGAGCTGCAGTGGTGGCACAGAAATGTCACCTGCCCTGAGAGCTGCAGTGGTGGCACAGAAATGTCACCTGCCCTGTGCTGCAGCACAGCCTGGGGCTCTGCCTGGCCCCTGGGGTTGGGGACAGCAGCAGGAGCCTCTGCCAGCTCTGCCACCCTGCTCCCACTGGCACTTGGAATATTCCCTGATCCCACATCTGGCCCAGGCCACCCCTATTTAATCTCATTTTTAATAAGCAATATTCCAGTGGTAACTTAAAGCGTATGGGCTTTAAGTGGGGCCACCCCCTAAGAAAAAATGCCAGTTTTCTGAATTGATTTTGCAGGAGCTGAAGGCAGGGATCAAACACCCTGAAGGCTGAAGCTGTGCTGTTTGCCAGAAGGAGCCTCACAAGCCTGACAACGCCTGCGAACGGAAGAAATTCCTTCTGGAAAAGAAGCTCCAGTGAAAATGTGGGTTTGGGTGTCCTTGACATTTATAATTTACAAGGGGATGATTATTAGCAACAATATCCACACTCACTTTAAGACTGAAATAGTAAATGTCACTTTATGCTATCCCTACCTGGATGTGATGCCAGCAGACATGTGAGAAATTGCAGGAATGCTGGAGATAAATCAACCTACAGCTCCATATTCAGCCTGACCCTGCTCTGCTGAGACATGGCAAGCCCCCAAAAAGGCAGGATGTTTCTTCTGAAATAAATGGGTTTCTGGGACTGTGAATGTGCCCATTAATTTCAAATAAGATGTTGTGTACATAAAGTTTTTGGAGTTCTAGGATAATATTGTCCTACTTATCTGCAGTGTGGAGAGACAGATTGGATAGAAAAAGGATTTTCCACACTATCCAATTCAAGGCAATTGCAGCAACATGTGGAACATAAATAGAACAGCTTGGAAATGTGTTTTCCCTCTGAAGAAAGTTACTAATGGGGAAAAAAAAAGTTAATTTCTACTATTTGTCCTGAAAATATTTCAAGATAGAGGTTTACAATGGTTCCCTGTGTTCTGAAATCAGATTAAAATTAATGATTCCATTATTTGTTTTCTTCTCCCTTTTGATACAGAAAGGAACATTGTGCTTAGAAACA